>CM077909.1:108889503-108911545 GCA_039720435.1 Amazona ochrocephala
TAAAACTGGAATTCAATCAGATTGTCCACTTCCCTTCTCTAGATGCAAACCTACAGATTGTAACAAAATGCCTTTTCCATTCTGTTTCTTGCTTTCCCTGATGAATCTCTATCCAAAAAGAGAAACCAGACAGCACTTAAAATATTGCTGTTTTCCAGCCCTGCCTGCTAAGTACATGCCAGCTCCGGTAACTTCACCTCAAAAAAATCTTAAAAGCCTGCTTTTCACATGGGTGTAGCCAATCTGATAACAGAAGTGCAAGGAATAAGTAGAAATGACATCGTATTATGTGGATGCCGGTGTTAGAAGTCACAGCAAGGATGCTTAACTAGGTGTATCTACATGCTCAACGGTTTACAGTGCGGGAACACAGTTAAGCACAGATGAATCACAGAAATGTTGCAAAAGACCTTTTACCAGTTGAGCTGACATCAAAGTGCATCTGCAGGCTCGTAGGTTGTCCCAGTTGTGGCATTTCTCTGAAGATAAGAGACCTAACCCAGTGTTTCTTGCCTCCTAAGTGGAGAAGGCTGAGCACACTCAGATACTGAGGCTCAGCTGACCAATTTAATCTGCCAAGTCACCCCAACTGGATGCCTTTAGCTGAAGGCGTGTGTACCCACTTCCACACAAACCTTTTGGGAATTTCTATTCAGTGGATAAAACCGGAGCTGACAGCTGGGATAGTGTTAGCCGGTCCCTGTCCAGGGAGCTCTGAGAGCTCTTTTGGGATAAAAACTTGGGACACACTTGCAGGAGGGATTTTTGTATCTATAGCTGCATGTATGAATCTGGAAGAGTTTATAAAAAAGAACTTAATAATCAAGGCCATCTGCATGTGTGTTCATTAGCAGAAGCTCTCATGTGAGATCAAGGCCAGGTTGGACATAGCCTTGGGTGGCATGGTTTAGTGTGAGGTGTCCCTGCCCATGGCAGGGGGGTTGGAACTAGATGATCTTAAGGTCCTTTTCCAACCCTAACTATTCTATGATTCTATGATTCTATGATTAAGACTTATGTGGTGTCCCTGCCCATGGCAGGGGGTTGGAACTGGATGATCTTAAGGTCATTTCCAACCCAAACCATTCTATGATCGCATGATTTTACATAGTGTTAGATATGAATCCCTACCCATGGCAGTGAGGCCTAAAATGTTCAGAACACAGAGAAGCCTTGCAGAGCTTGGTATAACAGGTTAAAAAATGAGCATCCAAGGACATAAACAAATTTCTTTGATGGAGAACAATGAAACTGTTGCTTCAAACTCATAGTTAGGACAATTTGATCATCTTTTAAGTAATAGATTTTGAAATCTTCAAAAGCCAACAGAAAAATGAACATTGAGATTCAGAGACATGAGTTTAAGGGTCATTTAGAGATATGAATGCTAAGTTTCTATCAACAGACATACTCAAGGAAAGAGTGATCAAAGGCAGGGCATGCAAACAAGTTAACAGAAGCTGGCAGTGTCATGGCAGTGGAAAACCCTCTGCCTGTCTGATTGCATGCTGCCGTCTCACTGCAAATGTGAGCTTACTTTATGCTATTTTGGCCACAGGGGGAGAAATTTGCACCGTCCCTTTCCCATTCTGAACCACGATCTGCAGGGGAACATTTTGGGGTTGGAAGTCTTGAAGCTGGGGGAGAAAGCAGATTATCCTGGTCTGTCTGTCGGTGACCCTCCTGGGACAAGCTAAGTTTCAGAGCAAGGACCAGTCTTAAATTCCTGCAGCTGCAAAGCAGGAAAATGCTCTCTCATACCTCACTGGGTGCTACCAGTGCAGGCAGGATGAAGATTAGGTCCTGAGCGAGGAGCAGGCTGGTTCTGCTCATTTTGGAGTCTAACACAGAGCCCCAGACCAGCTGTAACTGCACTCACAATCTTTCGCTGACACTTCTTTTCAAACCTGGCTCTTTATAAATAAAAATAAACTTAATGTATCATTGAACTTTGAAGGCAATTGGTTATAATTTGGATGGGAAAAGAAATTGCCACCGTTTACCCGAAGTAAAGTCCATGAAACAATCCGTCCATCCGAAGAGACAGAGAAGAAGTTCAGATTGTTGTCAATGTCATTCTTTTGCCACTTGACCTTAAAACAAGAACACAATCCCAGTCAGCATTAGCAGGGCAGAGTCTCACACCCTCAGCAAGGACTTCTGAACTCTTTCCTAAAGAGCAGCTGGTTTCCACCCCAGAGGCGTGCTGCTGCATGGCAGGTATGAACATCCTTACCTCCGCAGCCAATTTCAGAAAGGCACACAGCATTCATTTTCCTGCAGGGATGCTCCAGAGGGGGACGAAAGCCCCACACCTGTGGACTCTGTACTCACCCATGTCCATCTCTTCCAGCAGTAGCAGGAGCATTGACATCAAGGATGGGCCTTGTGAGGTGTCTGAGCTCCGCAGCACTCTGCGCTGTGGCACAGCACCATCCCAGGGATCCCTAAAGTGTCTCCAAACAACTCTAGAGGTGCCTCAGAAAGTTCCCCAAGACACCTGAGCACATCACTGACCCTGCACAAACCAACCCCTTCCCATGTGGCTAATTGCTCCAAGTGCAGTGTCATATGGCTACCCTTCAGCCAGGCAACCTCAAATAAGCTTTCTGTCTCTATGTGGGGTATAGACGAACCCTTGCAGGTAACTTGTGACATGGGTCCTTGGGTCACTTCTGTTTCAGGGACATGAAAATGTCTCCATTAAAATCGAAATTCTCTACACCTTCAGAGCATCTGTCTGCCTGGTAAGATTTGCCTTTTGACTGTGACAGCTGAGCAGGAGAGACTAGAGCTCAGATAAATGGCTTACAGTTTAGAAGAGACATTTCAGTTAGACCAAAAGCATTAGGAATGCTCAATTTTCAGATCTGGGAATTCAATCAGATTGAAAGGAAAAGGATGACTTGTCACTGAGCCTGTCAGCATACACTTCTGTGGGCATCTGTCAGTTCAGGATGGGGAAAGCACTTTGTCAGGTTCTGCTGGCATTTTCAAAGGTGTATCTCTTCCTGTCCAAGCAGTGCAGCAGTTACTTCCCCCTAAACTTCATTCCATAAACATGATAGATGAGCATGATTGTCCTAGAGCTTCGCAAATACTTTGTCTATGACCAGTTAGTTATCTGGTACCTATTCCAGAAATAAAGCAGCATTCTCATTAATTTACACAGGTTGGGTATCCTTCCTTGGGAAATATAGTGTTAATTCTGGTTTGTAAAACTGTGAAGTTCTGTGGAACATGAAAGTCCAGCAAGAGTTTCAGCAAAGAGAAATTAATCTCATATTGAACAGGTCCCAAACCACACTATTCTGAAGAAGGAAAAATCAAATGTAAAAGGAATCCACCTGAGAATAAATGAAATGCCAGTTTCATGTTCGTAAGGTGTAACTGAAGTCTTGAGTGGCATACACCTTTGAACATCCTTGCACAGGAGACATTCTAAGTCTTCCAGGTGGAATCAGTTCTGCTATCTGGCATTAAAGGAATGCCATTATTCACTATGGCCCAGAATAAAACAGCTAACGATGCAAAGAAGGTTCAATGGCACATATGGAGAACACTGATTTTCTAGACTGGCCATTGTGCACAGAATGTGCTGGTATATCTATTCCAGGAACATCTCCCTGGGATAATAGCTTCTGCTGACAGTGATGGTCACCAGCAGCTTCTTCAGATGAAGGGTAGGTGTAGTGAGAAGTTTTAATTCAAAGTGAGAAATGACAAGTTCAGGGTTACAAACACATGTCCAATGTGTCTCAAACTGAGCACAGAAAAAGGGTCATGTTTCAAATCAGGGCTTTTTAAAATGCTGCACTAAAACAGTGTGCGCTTGCGGCCCAGAAAGCCAACCGTATCCTGGGCTGCATCAAAAGCAGCGTGACCAGCAGGTCCAGGGAGGTGATCCTGCCCCTTTACTCTGCTCTTGTGAGACCTCACTTGGAGTATTGTGTGCAGTTCTGGTGTCCTCAACATAAAAAGGACATGGAGCTGTTGGAACAAGTTCAGAGGAGGGCCATGAGGACGATCAGGGGCTGGAGCACCTCCCATATGAAGATAGGACGAGAAAGTTGGGGCTGTTCAGCCAGGAGAAGAGAAGGCTGCGTGGAGACCTCATAGCAGCCTTCCAGTATCTGAAGGGGGGCTATAGGGATGCTGGGGAGGGATTCTTCATTAGGGACTGTAGTGATAGGACAAGGGCTAACGGGTTCAAACTCAAACAGAGGAAGTTTAGATTGGATATAAGGAGGAAGTTCTTTACTGTAAGGGTGGTGAAGCACTGGAATGGGTTGCCCAGGGAAGTTGTGAATGCTTCATCCCTGGCGGTGTTCAAGGCCAGGTTGGACAGAGCCTTGGATGGCATGGTTTAGTGTGAGGTGTCCCTGCCCATGCAGGTGGGTTGGAACTCGATGATCTTGAGGTCCTTTCCAACCCTAACTATTCTATGATTCTATGATTCTAAAATACTGCCTGACAACAAGACGTTTTTATTAGTATGTCCAGCACAGCTCTCCATGTTCTTCCTTGTACGTTCACTTCCCCAAATATTTAGGAAAAACAGTCATGCTTCCCAGGCCACCTCTAAGTCTGACTGCACTTGTGGCAGGGGAAGCTATTTCTCAAGACAGTACCTCCTATGAAAACACTGTGACGAAAGTTTTGCCACTCAAACCTGGGAGAAGTTAGCACAAGTGGCTGGTATATCCTTTACTAGGACAGGACTAAACTGCAAGAGAAGGGGCTCTCCAGTACCTGAAACCTGCAGCCTGAACCCAGCAATGTCCTGAGCTGCATGTGGAAGATAAATGCAGGTGACACACATCTGTACTGCAGTCAGTGTGCATCTAAACCATCCTGAAGTCTAGAGCCGCCACCCAGGTTGCTTACACAATGTACACGATAGGATCAGAGCTGGTCCAGAACTTCTTTGAAGGGAGAGTCCCAGCTTGCTCACTGTCAGAGTGTACATTCAGGCACCCATTTACACCCTGCTTGAACTATGCAGGGGCAGCAGCAACTGAGTTCCCAGTTCTGTTCTTGCTAAGCGCAGTGTAGATGTTTTGCACCCAAGCTAGGACCAAGTGACAGCCTATCACATCAGTGGAAAATACATGGATGGAGACTCAGTGGCTGCATTCATCCTGATCACCCCCTGCAGGCACAACTCCCGAGTCCTTCTGTTAATGCTAACACAATGTGTTGCAGAAACCTTGTTTGGAGGTGATCAACAATGTAAGCACTATCAGGAAATCATGGGGTTTTTTCCAAAGCCAATCCCTTTCAGCATTCCCCAAGCAACGAGCTTTTCCCCAGGGTTTGCCCACTTCAAATACCCTCTCCATGATGGAGATCTATTCAAGTTTTCTACTATCAGCATTCAGTTAGGCATCACAACTCCTTCTCCTCATTCACCATGCAGACAGGTGGAGTCATCAGCCCCAAAAAGTAAGGAGGCCAATTTGCTTGGGATACTCTTTTTCCTATACTCAAAGCAGTCAATGGTACCTGAGTTGGGTACATACTGTAAACAGCTTGAACACAGCCCCTCAAGGGCATCAGGATCCGCTCTCAGATGACTATCAACACTCCCAGTGACAGTAGTTTGAATTTCAGAAAACAGGAATTGGCACTTTATACTTTCAATTTTCCTTCAATACGCTAGCATCTTAATAGTGTCTGTGACCTTTTTCTCCTGGTCTCTGAATCCCTTAAATGCTTATTAGAGTAATTAGCCTTCATGATACTGCAATCAAATCAGGCATCTGCTCAGAACTGGCCTTTTCTGTGATCCCAGAGACCCACGAACATGGCACAACCTCCTGTCATTAGCAGTGCACGTGCTGTGCAGATTTATGCACTTGACAAGAGAACCAGGCAATTGCGTGCGTAGTGGCAAGAAGTTAATTCTTTCCTGAAACATGTGATAATCAACCAGTATTTTGGCTGTGTGAAACTACTTACAGCAAAAGTTCAATTAGGATCCAGGAAGAGTGATGAAACACATGAGAAAGGAATGTGTATGTAAACAGCAGTGAGGAGACAAGCAAACCCAGAGCAGCAAGTCCTTTGCTGTGCTGGATCATGATGAGACCTGTAACGAAGTCAAGGATCTGCTGCTATTTTTTAAATGTGATCATAACCTATTTTTGCAGTGCAAAGCTTGTGAAACTCATTGCTGTTAGAAGAGCCTACCGCTTTTTAATGTTTATTTCTCAAAGCCTGTTTATGGAGAAGCTGAGACTACTCAAACCCGTTTGTTCATGTAAAAATAAAGATTAAACCATGCATGCCCACTGCTATGTACAGCAGGTTAACAGGGCAATAATCCATTCATTCTTAGCAAGGGAATACTAGCAACTTTGTCCACGGCAACAGAGGTTACACCATTTATCCAATCTGACTGGAAAATTCCCATGTTTCTGACACCGCTCTTACAAAAGGAATATTGCTTGATCAGTTTGCATGGCACAGAGGCTGTTAGTCACTCACACTGACAAAACATGATCAAAATCATCCTGGTCATGAGCCTGACTTGAGTGCTTTGCAGGCAGCCACAGGCAGCATCTGCCTGCCTCTTGTGTAAGGTAAGACCTGCTACTGCAAACACAAATCCCTCTGGCTGGCCCTCGGCTTGCCAAAGATCAACTGTAGGATGCCATATGGAACACAGGCACATCGACTGACAAGAAATTGCTTCCCAGAGAGGAGATTCTGAAATTCAATAAAGGCAAGTGCAGGGTCCTGAACCTGGGGAGGAATAACCTCATGTACCAGCACAGGGTGGGGATGACCTGCTGGAAAGCAGTTCTGCAGAGAGGAACATGGGGGCCCTGGTGGACAACAAGCTATCCACGAGCCAGCAATGTGCCCTTGTGGCCAAGAAGGCCAATGGTGTCCTGGCTGCATTAGGAAGAGCAGGTTGAATAAGATGATCTTCTCCCTCCTTTCAGCCTTGTTGAGGCCTCATCTGGAGCACTGTGTCCTGTTCTGGGCTCCCCAGTACAAGAGAGACATGGAGCTCCTGGAGCAAGGCCATTGAAGGGCTACTGGAATCATGGAATCATAGAATCATAGAATAATTAATGTTGGAAAGGACCTTAAGATCATCTAGTTCCAACCCCCAAATGATTAAGGGTAGGGAGTATCTCTCACATGAGGAAAGACTGAAGGAGCTGAGCCTATTCAACCAAAAGAAGACTCAGTGGGGGATCTATCAATGTGTGTAAGAAGGGAGGGTACCAAGAGGCTGTGGCCAGACTCTTCTCAGTGATGCCCAGAGACAGGCTGAGAGGCAATGCGCACAAACTAAAACACAGGAAGTTCCACCTGAACACGAGGAAGAACTTCTCTACTGTGAGGGTGACCTATTGGGATAGGTTGCCCAAGAGGTTGTGGATTCTCCTTCCCTGGGTATATTCAAGATCTACCCGGACACAGTTCTGAGCTATGTGCTCTATGTGACCCTGCTTGAGCAGTGAGGTTGGATTAGATGACCCCAGTGTGGTCCCTTCCAACCTCAACTGTTCTGTGATTCAGTGACTCTCCTTCAAGGAGCCATTTACCAGGGGGGTACCACAGCTCTGCTGACACCCACCCTAAGTGAAACAAGAGCATTTCAGTCATTCAGTGTCTAAAAAGCACAAATAAAGTCTGCCACAGGTAGAGAAGAGGAAAGAGGAAGGCATTATCAAATCACTTTTACATGAACTGGCCCAGTAAGATGATCAGATGACTCCAGCAAACAAACAACTGCTGAGGAAAGTTCTGGCCAATGTGACCCGAGCACAAATTCCTGCCAGTGCCAACCTGGCAATCAGTACAGTGCTGAGAAAAGCCTTGATGGCAATGCAGTTTGGAGAGACACAGAAAATGTACCTATTCAGCCCTAAGGCAGGAGCAGACACCCCCCTATCACTGGTGACAATTCACACAGGCTGCTCTCACAAGCCTCCAACTATAGGCACTCAACAACCTCCTTGTACATAAATACGTCAGAGCTTAATTGGCCTTATACAGGAAATTTCCTTTACCACAAGTCAAGCCAATTAGTCCTTACCATCTCCTCAGTGGACACAGAGAACAACAGTTTATTCCCCTTTTTACAGCAGTCTTTAAATGGACAAGAAAATGTTGCTCCTTTCTCTGTTTTCCCGACCCAACAAAACCAGTTACTTCAACTGTTGCTTCCAGGTCTTGCTCTTCAAACCATCACCATTCCCATCCTTCAGATTCAGTGCTTCTCTGCAGCTGCACACACATGGTATCACACCACCTCTAGGCATCAGCAGATCGGAGTTACAACATCCTCTAACTTATATTCATGCTAATAATCAGAATGACACATGTCTTTGTACAACAGTATTGTATTGCGGACCATTGGCAGTGATCTGATATATTCTTCCCTTCTGGCAACCTACTGCCTATCCAGTCATCCCATTTTGTATCTGTGCATTTAATTTCCCTTTTCTAAACACAGTATTTGCTCTTGCCTTTACTGAATTTCATCACATCGATTTTGGGTTCTTCTTTCAATTTATCAAGATAATTTTGAACATAATCATGTCCTGCAAAGTGCCTTGTCCTCCCAAAGGGGATTCCCTGTTCTGTAATCGGAGTTGTTAATGAAAGTATTGATCAAAAGAAGACCAGGACTGACAGCTGGGTCTCACTTGAAGCATCTTTAGAGTCTGACAGCAAGCTCTGTACAAGTGCTCTTTGAGCATACCGCCTGAGCCATCTGAGCAGCCTCGTTATGTGTTTTGCCTAATTCATATTTCTCTAATTTGGGTATAAGAATGCCATTGTGTGAGTCTGGATCAAAAGACTTAGTAAAGTCAAGATGGATAGAGGTGATAACCTTAACTGCCTCCTCCTCCTTCATGAGCCCCATTTTTCTGAAACAAAAGAAATAATACTGGCTTGACCATTTATTCTGGACAAATCCATGTCGGCTTCTCTGAATCACCTTATTATCTGGACACTTACAAACGGTCTTGCCATTTGTTCCACTGTTTCCCCAGTCATCAAATGGGTCTGGATAGCCAATAATTCCCTGGGACCAACCCTACCATTTTCCTATAGTTTTTTTTTTCTTCACTTCTTCTGGCCCTTTGAGACCTTTCCTCCTTTTCATGGCCATGCTTCTCATACAGCCCAGAGTGCAGCCTGATGCACTTTAGTGCTATCACCCACACTTTGTGTGTTCCCGTGGCTGGCTTCAGCTCCCTCTAACCTGGATGAATCATCCTGATGCTGGTTCTCTGCCCATGCCACTATTCTTGTAAGCAAGGGCAGTCCCTTTGAGGAAAGCACCTGCAGAAACCTCTTTTGCCAGACATTTGCTCTTCAGCGTCACTGAAAAATGTTTTAGGATTGATGACAGCAGACTTTATATGTATCACATTCCAGTCTGCCCACATCACACATGAATGTGTGTGAGTGCACAGGCAACAGCAGAACGATGCTTCGCTTCATCTGCACCCCAGAGCACACACCATCCCTGAGTCTGAGTCAAGGTACTTAATCAGCTCAGATGCTGCAAATGGACCATAAACATCTGCCTCTGCTTAAAATGCAGGATAGATGTAGCCCAAAACCTCTCTAAAATGCTTGTCAGTGATCTGAAATCTGTTTGGCTTGTTCTTTAAGTACTCCAGGGTACATTTAAGCTGACCTTGCTGATGAACAAGGACTTGTCTTATCTAAATATTCTTTAACACGCTCTTTCCCTATTCTGACCTGTGCTTTCATCCTCTTTTTATATTAATCATACTAAGCAGCAAGTCTCAGACACTTATTGTAAGATTAAACAATACAGCATCAAATATTTCACGCTCCTCTATCACTCACTATTAGCTGAAAGCTTTCTTTAGTAATGAGCCTATACTCTTCATTCCTTTAACTTCTAATACACTTACCAAATATTTTCCTCTTCTGTTTTATGACCCAAGATAATCACAGCTCATTTTGCACTTCCACTTTCTCTTTATTAGTTTCTCTTTGTGCTTTTCTCTAATACTCAGCTTTAGACATAAGTCTGTACTTCAGAAGTTTCTTCATAACTCACTGCCGTGCTCTAGATGCAGCTGTATGGGCCCCTCTTGGAGAGCTTGTCATTCTGCGCAGCCGTGTAGCTCAGGGAGCTCACTCATCTGGCTCCACAGCTGAACTGAGGCACAGTGTCTTGCAGGAGCCCAGCTGTACATCACAGGAGCACAAGTGCTTCCCAGTCCCTCTGGGCTTTCACAGCCATCCTGTTTACCCAATACCTTGGGCACAAAGGCTAAGAAGGGAGATTTTGACACTTCTTACACTCACACTGGCTGAAGGCTTTTACTCAAGGCTTCCCACTGGCAAGCACCTGCTCCTTGAGCAAGCATACAAACACAGTGATGGAATCAGCGCCCAGCTTGCTCTAGCTGTGCCTGCCCTGTGACCCACTGTTAAAACCTTATTTCCCCAATGTCTACGTACAAGCCTGTGTCAAAGCAAAGCACTAGCAAAGCTCTTTCATCAAGGTAGAAGAGCTGAACCTGTGCTGTGACATAGCAAGCTCTCATGAATGCAGTTTGCCTGCATCCATCACACGATCCGCAGGTCACCAGCTGACAGGTGAACACGACGGGGTGCTTGCAGAGGCAGACAGACCAGACTCCAACCAAGAGTACCCTTCCAATCCCGGATGTGTCAGTCCAGTGGTGAGCACCTTTGGTCTGTGTAAAAGATATTTTCTCCATTTTGCTGCTATCCTGTTTTTCAGTCTGCCTCAGCATCATGCTGAGGGCTCATGCTGAAGTGCTGATCTACAATAAATTGCTCCATAGGTCACATCTTCCAGAGCCAGACTGATCTTCCCTGTGCTCTGGTGTGAATATTCTCCTGGACTCCCCTACAGCAGCGTCTGATTTGAGCTAAGAAACAGTTCTCATTTCTTCCCTCTGTCACCTCCAAATGTGTTTCTTGTTGGCTCCTGCCAGCAACTTTCAGCAGATTGGCATCCGGAAACATCAAGTCACTAACAGCAGAGAAGAAATTTTTCACATTCTCCTCCTGTCAAAGACAAATTGCTGGGTTTTTTGTTGTTTATTCTCTTCCCTTTGTCCCTTGCCTCTGCTGTATGCCTAAGGGATCTGCTGCAGTGAAATTCCCCTAAGACAGTTCACTTATCCTGAGCCTGATGACTTCCTGTTTTGCTGGAGCAAATCGTTTGTCCCTTCTTGCCCCTGAGACAAAGTAGTGCTTCTACAACAAAGTCCCAAACATCATCCAACAGGAACACTGCCAGCTATTCTTCATTTGATGCTTACCATGCACCCCAGCCTGGCAACATAAGTGGGCCTTGCCACTTGAGGATCCTCAGCCTGGTATCAGAAGAGAAGCCAGGACCAGGCACCTGGAGGAGCACATGCGAAAAGGAAGACTGCTCTCCTGCAGTCACAGGAATCCCCTCAGAATTATCCAGTTGGTTACTCAGAAAGCACAGACCACTTCACTCACATGCAAAGCATCTCCAGCATCAGTCTTTGTGCAGCAAGAGACACGGAAAGCAAATTTTAGAGGTGAGGAGCAGGGCAGTGTCTGGAGTTCCCAGTGCTATCTTGGACAGCAGTACAAGTTATCCTATGTGGAGGTGGCAAGAAGAAAGACATAAAGCTTCACTCTTTACCAAAAAAGTGAGATAAATCCAGTTGATTCATTTTGACTGGAGGCAATAATGAATTTTTTAAAGGGCTATGTTAAGTGAATGCAGACTGCTTACTCTGAGATTAAGGTCAAAGCAGCCCAGTTAGCTTCTTTGGCTAAGTCTATACTCAGGGGAAAAGGAGCTCCTGGGTCCTGGCTGCACTTTGGTCAGACAATACCACTGCGGCACAGCAGACTTGGCTGTGCCCTGGCTGCATGTGGGTCTGGTCAACCTGCAAAGGTAAACCTAGGCAGGCAAGCAAGGAGGACCCATGGTAAACCCCAGTTGATCTCTCAGTGAGGGAGACCAGAGCCATGGGGTGACCACCATGCCTGTTTCAGAGCCAGGATGGCAAGGTACAGCATAAAGGACTCCTGCCCTGCGGTGCATGCTCAGAAAAAGAGATTGCTGGTTTGTATTAGGGCTTTTTACCATTTCTGTCTATCACACTGAGAAGCAGACAGCATTTCTGCTCTGGGAAAGATCTCCAAAAAAAGTAAGAATTTTGGACAACACTGTCATAGGAGACGTTAGTCTTTGGTTTTGCTCCCAGAAGCCCTTTTGTGAAAGCCTAGTCCCTGTCCCCATCTACATTCCTGAGCTTTAGACACAGAGCCAGTAAAAGCACAGCAAATGGATGAATCCAGACACAGCTAAAGAATAGCTGCCACCCCAGAGACGAATAACCAGCCTGCCATAAGGGGAATGCTGCACTGCCATTGTCAGACTCAAGACCCTTTATGCACCCAGAAACTTCATGGAGAAAAAGCCCTCATGAGCTGGAGGGCACTGCCTGAGACACCTGCATGGGGAAGAAGTTGGACACTCTCTTTTGAAGGGCAAGTGACTTTTCAGGCTGGGATGACAATGCCTGTATGGAGTCAAAGTTGGATAGCCCGGAAAGAGTCATCTGGGCCTCTGCCTTTTAGACTCCATTTATGGTTTACTAAGAGGAAGGCAGCTCCCACAACAAACCACAGGTAAAGCAGAAGTACTAATATCTCCCTTCTTCCAGCGCCATATAAAAAGATAAACTGTAACTAGACACTTGACAATATGTACTTGAAGGAGTACAGCCCAGAATTGCTGATGCATCCAACTCTGCAAGGCCTCTTGAAATTCAACCTGGCTTGCTTAAGGGAGCAGCAGAAGCAACCGCTGAACCATTGGGAATTGTCTATGAAAACTAGAGGTCAGGAGAGATCCTGGAAGATAGGAACAGGGCAAAAATGCCTCTAGAAAACCCCAAACAAAACCTTTCTGGAAGGACAGATTAAAGGTCTATGGAGCAGTCAGCCTAATGCTGAACTTTGACAGCTGGAAGAAAGAATTAAGCCATCCATATGTATGTACTGAGTAAGAAGATATGGAACAGTGAATATGGGCTTGTCAAGGAAAGATCTTGTCAAGCAGAATTTACTTCCTTCCTTGGCAGAGTAATGGATCTAAGGATTAGAGGGAAGCAGTAGATGTTATTTATCTTTAATTTTGCAAGGCTTTTACCATACCCCCTGTGATGTTTTCGGAAGCAAGCTATGAAAAGAAGGTCTATATGGAATTTGGACAGAGCCTTGGGTGGCATGGTTTAGTGGGAGGTGTCGCTGCCCATGGCAGGAGGGTTGGAACTAGATGATCTTAAGGTCCTTTCCAACTCAAACCATTCTATGATTCTATGATTCTACTGTGAAATGGATGAGTGACTGAAAATGAATTTTCAAGAGAAATCAGCAATTTTCTGACCACTTGAGAGAATACCTCCAGGTGGTTCCCACAAGGGACTCTCCTGGGTCCAGTTCTATTCAATATTTTCATTAGCAGCTTGCACAGTAGATTACAGAATACACAATTTGACACAGAGAATTCTGTTAGCATCAGGACACAAAGTTACTTTGACAAACTGGAGGCACAGTCTGAAAACAATGAGATGAAGTGTGGTAAAGACAAGTGCAAAGGGATACAGACAGGAAGAAGAAACCATATGAACATGGAGAAATTCGTGAATTTCTGGCTAACTGACAGCAGTGCAGAAAAGGATTAGAGCCTGGTGCTGGAATCAGCAATGTGATACTGCTGGAGGGGTGGGAGAATTACAGAAATCCTTTTCACATGCATTAAGGGGTGTGTACTATCTAACACATAGTAGGTAATGACTTACCTAGTCATTAGTCAATAGCAGTCATTACCTACTATGTCAGTACCTACTTCACGTCACTGCTGGTGAAGACAGCTAGGCTGCTTGATCTCATCTTGAAGAAAGCACTTCAGGAGTAATAACACAACTTCTGTGATGGCATGGTGGCAAGAAGAGGACATTCCCAAATGCCTCTGCCAGGTCTCATTTCTGTGCTTCACGAGCAGAATCACAGAAATTCCCCAGTTTCAGAAAGGAAGGTTCAATCTGATTTTAAATTCAGTTTCACCCCTCATGAGTTTCCTGCATTCCAGTATCTGAAGGGGGCCTAAAGGGATGCTGGGAAGGGACTCTTCATTAGGAACTGTAGTGAGAGGACAAGGGGTAACGGGTTAAAACTGAAACAGGGGAAGTTTAGATTGGATATGAGGAAGAAATTCTTTATTGTGAGGGTGGTGAGGCCCTGGAATGGGTTGCCCAAGGAAGTTGTGAATGCTCCCATCCCTGGCGGTGTTCAGGGCCAGGTTGGACATAGCCTTGGATGGCATGGTTTAGTGTGAGGTGTCCCTGCCAATGGCAGGGGGCTTGGAACTAGATGATCTTCAAGTCCTTTCCAACCCTAACTATTCTATGATTCTATATTCAATCACACTGTTACTGCTTCATTCAGTGCAATAGATGAGACTTTTGTATAGCAGACAAGTCTTTTGAGTGTAAAAGCTGACAGAGAGATAAAAAGAAATATTACTTTGATTTACATATATATATAAACTTAAAAATAAATTCATTGAAAAATGTTCCTATCTTAAAATCTGCATTTTCTTTTAAATGCAAATGTTTCAGCTATGACAGTTATCTGCAGATAAGGGAGCTGCTAAGCAAAGGAGGGTACTCAGTGCTATTCTGTCCTTTGTAGAAAAATTGTTGATGTTTTACTGTGAAATCATGCAACAAGACAGAATGACCAGCTTAGGAAGTAAACTTGCCACCATGACAGAAGCCATTAAAGAGATAAAGTCTGCAAGTACTAACTCTTCCTAAAGGAAAGCCAATAATCATAGAATCATAGAATCAAACTTAAACAGGGGAAGTTTAGATTGGATCTGAGGAAGAAATTCTTTACTGTGAGGGTGGTGAGGCACTGGAATGGGTTGTCCAGGGAAGCTGTGAATGCTCCATCCCTGGCGGTGTTCAAGGTGGGGTTGGACATAGCCTTGGGTGGCATGGTTTAGTGTGAGGTGTCCCTGCCCATGGCAGGGGGTTGGAATTAGATAATCTTCAGGTCCTTTCCAACCCTAACTATTCTATGATTCTATGATTATTGGCTTTCCTTTTGGAAGAGATACGTGGCTGGACTGTTTGCATTAGAGAGGAAATGGGTTAGAGAGCTGACGTATGTCAAAATGTGTAAAGATCCCAGCGCCTTCCAGTCAGCTTGGGCTTTCTTCATCTCTCTTACTCCTTTAATGAGCAACTTTGATCTAAGCTACTTCATGTCATCTTATCTGTATCAGAAGTAGGGATTTAGTCAGATGTCTCCTGATGTTACCAATTGTCTTTTCATGCAACACAGCTTTCCTAATAATAAACATGCCGGTTAGGAGCTGGTTAGGGTGGCTGACAGGCTTGGTAACAGCAGATAGGTACTGGAAAGATGGAAGCTGCTTCATCTATAGAGAATTTAGGCAGCATCCAAGGCAGCCAGCTTGGCAGGACTGTATCTCACCGAGCTAGGATACAGGAGGAAGAACTCTTCAAAGTACTGCTACAATAACCAAAAGCATCTCAAAACACCCTGGAACAGAACACACAATGCCTGGGTGCTTCAGGAGCAGCCTTTGATCTCTGGCCACCAGTCACTTGCATTATGGGCATAAGGCTGGCTGAACAGATTTATTCCTAGGTACCAGCCAAAACAGGCTTATCCAGTCAACGATGGTTGCTCTTGCTACAGGCAATAGCAGGAACTTCTCATCTGAAAAATTTACAAATGCTTTCTCTCATCCTAGCAGCATATGGGTACTTGCAAGCTTTACTACAAGCATTCTCAGTTTTCTCCTGTAAAGCCCTTTAAAGCTTCCTGATAGCTGGGGAGAAACAGCTAGATGTGTTCACCATCAATTAAGACACACTATAAATTAAACTCCATTTCACATTTAGCCCCATAAACACTCCTCTTCTGAAAATCACTTCTCCCAGACAACTAGATCAAGCGCCCTCCACTTTCACAGCATCATCTTGGGTGCATTGATTTTGTGGAGTTAATTTTCTTCATAGTAGCTTGTTTTGGATCTGCAACCAAAACAGTGTTATTAACATAGGGGTATTCTCTTTATTGCTGAGCAGTGCTTAACAGAGCCAAGGCTTTGTCTGCTCCTCACACTACCCCACTAGTGAGTAGGCTGGAGGTGCACAAGGAGTTGGGAGGAGCACAGCCAGGGCAGCTGATCCCAGCTGACCCAAAGGATATCCCATACTGTACAGAGGCATGCTAAGTATATAAGGGTGGGTGATGAAGAAGGAAAGGGGTTTGGAGTGATGGAGCTTGTCTTCCTGAGTAATCATTACCTGTGATGCAGCCCTGACGTCCTGGAGATGGCTGAACACCTGCCTGACCATGGGAAGTCGTGAATCAATTCCTTGGCTTGCTTCGCTTGTTTAAACAGCTTTGCTTTACCCATTAAACTGTCTTTACCTTAACCTGTGCAAACCCAAAGGCAAGTTTTCTTGCCTTTGCTCTTCTGATTCTCTCCCCATCCCACCAGGCAGGGAATGAGCAAGTGGCTGTTTGTACTTAGATGCCATTTGGGGTTAAATATGACACTGGGACTCACAGCCCCAGACACCATCTCTTGAGTACCAGTGAACTCAAGGGAGCAAGATCAGCAGAGAGAGGCAAAGAATCAGACCACCAGATCACTCTGTTCACACATCACCCACAAATCTGGGGTGCAGGAAAAGGGTAGCAAAATCTCTCCTGCAAGAGTGCACATTTGGTGATACCGGGAAGGACTCAGCATTGAACTGAGCAGAGAGCACGGCCCTGGAGCACAAATGATGCAGGGCAAAGGCCGAGCCTGGGGCTTGTGCATCACTCATGCTTCAGAAACTCAGATTTATCTGAAGGAAGTGGAGCTCAGCTATAAATAGCACAGGACAAGGCTGGCCCTACTTTTGGTTTGGTTTTCTTTTTGCCACTGGGATTATGATGTTATGCTTCATACAGCATTTTACCATGACGCTGCTTGCTTGTTTCCCTCACACCTCTTCTAACTGTATTTATTAGGCCAGTATGTTAACAGCCGAGGAGTGAGGAAACAGACATTAGACTCTTACCTTTTTATCTCATCAGTGGCCATGTTCCCAAGTCAGATACAGCATGCAGCTGAGCAATGGGTACCAAAGGCCAACAAAGCTCATGGGTACCTAACCAATTGCAACTCACAGCTCTTGATTTCAATTCTGACTGTGCTGATAAAGCAAGATTTCCAATTTACAGACAAAATATGAAGTTTCCTGCACTCCATGTGCAGGGAAAGTAGATACACATGGCAGGCAGGCTTGCATCCAAATTCTCAAGCTGTCCAATGCTGCTAAATCAGAGACAGCATCTGTAATGCGACTGACAGAAGATTCCCATCATCACAGGATTGAGTGGGCTTGCAGCAGGGATGGGGAGAGATGGCCCCAGGGCCTGCCAGGTGCTGAGGGTCCTGGATACCACACTAAGCTGTGACAGCTCACTATGGCATCAGGGGTGGGAGAAGGCTGGGAGCAATGGCCAGCCTCAGGTCCCCCCATCTTGCTGCATATCTGTGTAACCTTGCCTGCACCATCCCTGCCCCGCTTCCCTCTAGCTGTGCCCTTATTGCTATTTCATCCTCTTCAGAGAAGCATTCTGTTGTTTCACAGCCTGCATTAGTGCCATTAAGACCCATCTGGTCCATATGCTTTCTACACCTATTCTGAAGATCCAACAATCAGCAGTCACATTTCATAGGACAGAAAAGAAATACATTTTTTCCACTTGATCTAATATAATTTCCTTATTCCTATTAAATACTTAGTAAACTTTTGAGACTGCTATACAGCAATAGAAAAGGATTCAAAGATCCAAGCAACCAAACAAAGGCATTACAAATTCTCTGCCCTTTTAAACCTCAGGTGAAGATTTTCCAAGGCCTTCAGAGACTCTTGAATTTTATAAGTGAAGTTTCCTCCACAAACTAGGACCAGTAAGACTAACAGGAAAAGAAAATTACTTATATATTGCTTGCAGACACTAGAAAAGAGACAGCCTGACAACCCACAATGATAGGGTTTGGATTTTAAGTAAAAGAAAGGAGGGGGAAAATAACAATACAGCACTCGAGAAGAACGTATTTAGCAAGCAGTAGTAAGAGCAGACTGCAGAAAGGAAGCTCAGCATCTGAATAAAGTGCAGAGGGAAGTGCAGCATCAAAACAGAAAAACCCCGTTTTCAGACAAGCATCACATGATGTGCAATAGATGTTTTTCAGGAGAATTTCTAACCCACAAGAATCCATACCCAAGGCACAATACAAAAATAAACAGCTATAGAAACAGAATCTCCAGAAGGTTCAGTCTGATGTTACCTCAAAAAATACAACTTTGAAGTTAAAAGATCAGGGATTTTGGTCATTATCGTCAAAGATACTCAGGAATAAGCATTCGGACACTTACCTTGACTAATGTTGAAGTGGCTCAAAAAGTGTCAGAAGGTTTTGAAGAAGGTACAGAGACGTTGCAAAAGATTTTATCCATTATTTCTGCCACAGCGATGTCTTGCACTTTTGGTCACCTCCACTATGCCTAAATGACCCAAAGCTTCCAGATGAATTTCTGTGGCTCAGCAGAGCCTTTCCAAAAACCGGTAAAACATGATTCTGTCAGAGACAGGACTTCCTCCACTAGATAAAGCTGCAGTGAGCTCTCCTAGCGACTAAGGACAACCAGAAACCTGAAATCTTGACCCTGTTTCATACAGCAACATATGGCAATCCTTCCCAAGCACAGCCCTTCCTGCCCACATATCCCTCCAGGAGAAGACAAGAGAGCAAACACGTCAGATGTTTGTGGGCCACTGAATGTCTCACGGTGGTGCAGTGAGAAGTGCAGCATCAGGTCCTCAACAGACCAAGGCAACTGCTTCTACAACAGCCTGTTGCTGTTTTCAGAGTTCAGTGTAGGGAGCAGGACTGCAGTTAAGGACCGCTGCAACAAGGAAGCCTCTGACAAGGTCCCTGGACCCCTAGTGCACCCTTGCAGGTCCATGGATGCTCTTTCCACTCCTCTGTACTTCTGTGCAAGTATTGAATGACTGAAGTGACCTCTCTGGTGAGGATACAGTGTCCTTCTTTACTCCTGAAACACTGTGGTTAGACTGTGGTAGGCATGCAATGTAGGGTTGTTAGCAAGTAAAAACTAGTAGAAAGCTGGAAAGTCCTCTATGAAGACACTGCACTGTCCTAGTATGAGAGATTTTCATGCATTACTCTAGAGGTTTTGTACTAAATTATTATCACCATCAGGTTCTTGCCCTATTATCCCTTTAGGTTACATACTCCCACTTGCCAGCTCACATCCTGATGCTCCTCATCCTTACCTCAGGTCCAGCCTCCTTGGTTTCAGATCTGTGTTACTCTTCTTCCTTCCAAAGATTTCTGTTTCTCCTCTAAAGTTATCCCCTAACAATATCCTCTTGTAATTGAATAAGGTTTTTCCACTGAACTACCTCCAACAAATACCTATTTTTTGCTCCATAGCAGTGAAAATAACAGGAAGGGCGTTGAGCCCGTTCTGAGAAAGCTGATCTCTATTCTGACCTTGATAGCAACATTCTGTCTTTTTCTTGTATTTCGCTTGCATCAAACTCTTTGTCTGAAGCCAAAGGAACAAAGTATTAGATGAAGCTGTAACATCTCAGAAGCAATCCAAGATGCAAAATCTGTTTGTCTGACTGCAGGTGACAGATTCAGGAGACTGCCCACAATCAGAAATAAAATGATGTGCTGGTGTGACCCTCAAGTGCACTGAATACCATCAGTCTCTTGGAGAGGTCCATTTTTTCGTGGAGGTGTGCCCAGCAGCACAGACTGGGGTAAAGAACAGGAGGTCATGATGACTTTAAAAGGATTCTGTAACTGAACTTTCATCAGCAAAACAATGAGTCTGGGATGGCTTCATCAACTCCTAAGACTCAGCGTAGGCTGATTTAGGGACCTTAGATTAAGTATACAGAAAGTAACGGTGAAGAAGGGATCACACAATTACAGGATCATAGAATCATAGAACAGTTAGGGTTGGAAAGGACCTTAAGGTCATCTAGTTCCAACCCCCTGCCATAGGCAGGGACACCTCCCACTAAACCATGCCATCCAAGGCTATGTCCAACCCCGCCTTAACACCACCAAGGATGGAGCATTCACAACTTCCCTAGGCAACCCATTCCAGTGCCTCACCACCCTCACAGTAAAGAATTTCTTGCTCAGATCCAATCTAAACTTCCCCTGTTTCAGTTTGAACCCGTTACCCCTTGTCCTATCACTACAGTCCCCCATGAAGAGTCCCTCTCCAGCATCCCTATAGGCCCCCTTCAGATACTGGAAGGCTGCTGTGAGGCCCCCATGCAAGGAGCTGGGGAGCAGCTCTGAAACTTGATGCCTTGTTGTCAATGGTCTTAATACAGAGATGTTACATCTCTTGGGTAAATTTAGCCATGATATCTTAAGCAACAAGGAGTTCTGGAGGGGTGGGAGGAATTAAATGTGGAAGTGCTAAAATGACAGTGTTAAATACCACAAAAGCATCACAATGCTACAGTGAATAAAGTGACAAGTTGCCCACCTACTGTTGCAAATTTAAGGGGTTTTGTTACATGATACTGCAAGATTTCGTATAATTGAGTAAAAACTTGTATCCTCAAGCTTAGGTTTGAGTAAGAAGAAGAAAAAAGGATGGAAATAAATAGAAAATAGAACAAGTATTTAATGTACAGTGTTTTGAACAAAGCCAAAAACAAATACAGCCTCACACCTGAAATAAAACCAGCTTGCTATGTTTATAAACACATAAAGAAAGCACTAACTCCTGAGAAATCCTACCACACATTTTAATGCACCCCATGGTAATACAGCATAACTTTCTGTCACCCTCTAGACCTTATCGTGGAAAGACACTTAGAAGTAGGGTACTGCTTCTTAACCACAGATTTGGATAAAGCTTCCAAAGTTTATACCTTACAGGCTCAACTCCAGCTTTCAAAGTGCCTTTGGGATAAATTCCAGTGAGCAAGTCTCAGGTACCTTTTCACAGAATCATAGAATGGTTTGGGTTTGAAAGGACCTTAAGATCATCAAGTTCCATCCCCTGCCACAGACACAGATGCCTCGCACTAGATCAGGTTGCTCCAAGCCCTGTCCAGCCTGACCTTGAACACTGCCAGGGATGGGGCAGCCACAGCTTCTCTGGGCAACCCACTCCAGTGCCTGACTACCCTTACATTGTGCACAATTTCTTCCTTATATCCAACCTAAATCTCCCCTGTTTAAGTTTGAACCCATCACCCCTTTTCCTACTGTTACAGTCCCTGATGAAAAGTCCCTCCCACCATCCCTATAGGCCCCCTTCAGATACTGGAAGGCTGCTATGAGGTCTCCACGCAGCCTTCTCTTCTCCAGGCTGAACAGCCCCAATTTTCTCAGCCTATCTTCATACAGGAGGTGCTCCAGTCCCGTGATCATCCTCGTGGCCCTCCTCTGCACTTGTTCCAACAGTTCCATGTCCTTTTTATGTTGAGGACACCAGAACTGCACACAATACTCCAAGTGAGGTCTCCCGAGAGCAGAGTAAAGGGGCAGGAGCACCTCCCTCGATCTGCTGGTCACACTCCTTTTGATGAAGCCCAGGATACGGTTGGCTTTCTGGGCTGCAAGCGCACACTGCCGGCTCATGTTCATTTTCTCATCGACCAACACCCCCAAAGTCCTTCTCCGCAGGGCTGCTCTCAATCTCCTCCCCGCCCAACCTGTAGCTGTGCCTGGGATTGCTCCGACCCAGGTGGAGGACCTTGAACTTGGAATGGTTAAACTTCATCAGGTTGGCATCAGCCCACCTCACAAGCATGTCAAGGTCCCTCTGGATGGCATTCCTTCCCTCCAACGTATCAACTGAACCACACAGCTTGGTGTCATCAGAAAACTTGCTGA